>CM042078.1:29373022-29383116 GCA_023509865.1 Trypoxylus dichotomus
ATTGAACAAAGATCGCGGAATCGGACAGACACTCCGCATAAACTTCACCGTTAACGTAATACAAATGGACACCTCTACCTATGTGACGACGAGTGTTTTCTATCGTAGAATTTCGGTTAACGTTGCTAAGCTGACCGAGACAGAAGCGATCGCTGTTGTTACTCGGATTTGTAAAGCCGTCTACTATAACAGACGTGGAATGACAGTGAAAAACTTCACCTACCCGACAATTCAACTCATAGTATGCTATGGAAGCCCAATATGGTTGCTCCTGGTAAGCAACTGGTTGCACATCCACATCGGGCGACGTATTATTATTGGTTGAAGGGTTACTCTCATCTGTTGGGCTATAAGCAGGTGGCGGTGTTTCTGCTAGATTAGCATAAGGTGACTGAGGATTGGAATTAACACTTCCTGGACTCGAAACGCTCGATAATGGTGAAGATGGACTCAGATGATTTGAATTAAATCCATTAGAGGAGTAGCTCACATTGTGAGGCATATTTGGCTCTACAAGTTGCTGAAATGGCAGTAAAGAATGTCCTGGTACAAAATCATTATGCCTGGGTACAAGAACAGGTGGTAGAACGGGGCTCTCAACACGTTTATAATGATAGGGATTGATACACACCTCCTTCTGTTTCGCTGAAAATGGAAACTGACAATGTTCTAAAGGTTTCAGTTCGTGATGGCTTTGCAAATCGGGCCATCGCCAAACTCTACAGTATATTACATGTGGTAATCCTTTCCTATGTGATACTTGTAAACGTCCATCTAAACTTCTCGGAATTGTTACGCACTTACTTGGCTGTCCAGGACATGATAATGCACGTTCTAATTCTTCAATTGCACCTTTACGTTTCTTTAACTTCTTCACTAGACTATCTACCGCTTTTTCAGCCCACTTCTCCTCTTCATCGCCTTGTTTCCAACCAAGTAACTTCTTTACTGCAGGGCTTGTAAAAGAAAATAAACTATTCAGCGTAGATATTGGTCCGCTACTAGAAGACTCGGCTTCATCAGTCTCCATCTTAAAACCTAGAAATTAAATACATATCACATTACTCCTATCTACTTGCAGTTACATAGTTGCACACACAGAAGAAATGACTCACAAAAGGAAACTCATGAGTCACACACTTATTGATGTTTTCAGTTAAGTATACAAGTCTTCATTTCATTCATAACACCATAACATCACAACAAAGCCAATGACCGAAGTCAATCGTAACGGCAATTGCTACTCTACAATTTATGTTATAATCAGGTTTTGTAGAAGTGCAGTACATTTTTCAGTAGGTAGCGTAAATATCGGAAATATAAAATTAACAGACAAACACTATTTCGATACTGGATAAATTACGTACCACTCAATTTACGCCACATGCTGATCAAACTAAAAGTGCTTACCTTGAACTAGCGATAAATATTTACTTAAATAACAGCTGGAGCGATTTTGTTAAATAAAAATAAACACCAATTGCAAAAACGGCTTGCAAATAGGCGACTTCAGACGCCAGGTATAGTAGTAGTTGCGTTCATCACCCGGGAGCGCTCGGGCGGGTGCCCGTTCAAATTTAGCGCCATGTTTAAAAGACAATTAAGAAAATCAAAACTTTAATGGTCCACTTGTATAATACCTTTTTAGACTATTAGGTTATCATTCTGCGCGTTAAGGTAGAAATATATTGAAAACCATTTTTTCACTTATTCTTTAAAACTGCAAACCTGTACTTGAAAGTTTACTACACGTGCCTGTAAATGTGAGCATTACATCTGTCTTTTATAGTAGTATTTAATCCTTTTTCTTAGTAGTACCAGATACATCATAAACTGTTTATGGCTATAATTTACCAGGTAAATTTTGTGACAAAACTTAAAGATTTTCATTATTTAGTTTCGTTGGTCTGTGTTAGCTACTTTATTTAATTACAAAGAATGGTCAGTTTTATAAAAATATCCTATCCAGTATAATTACAGTGCGTCGTAGATCACTTCCAAATTGTTTGTTAGGATATATTGTTTACTCCTGCCATAATTATTATTTTTGAGTATTTTGCTCATAAGCGAACACATTAACCCAACCTTTTGGTATTATTTGACAATGTTATTCATGGTAAATACTTAAATGTTATTGCTTCTCTGATTGTTTTAAATTTATGAATTTTATTCCAAGAAACTAAGAAACTGAACAACTGATGTTAAGACTATATACATATTTTATACTGTAGCACTGACGTCATAGCACCGGATGCCACGAGGATGCGCCTAATTTAAAACTAAGTAATATGTATGATGAGTAGAGACCGGATTATATGCAAAGTGCATATATTTTATTTTATTTATTTATTATATTTTGCGTCTATTTGTAGATATCCTACACTGATTAAACTTAGTTAACGCTAATTAATTAAATAAATCAGTGTAATATATCTACATATAGACGTAAAATGTAATAAATAAATAAAATAAAATATATGCACTTTGCATATAACCCGGTCTCTAATGGTGAGCTATATCAGAAGAGAAGAGCCCTACGTCATCAACAAGTCAATGTATAAATTAAATCAGTACTTCAGCGTCATATTAGATATTGTACTTTCAGCAGTATTCCAAAAATGTTGACACGCACATAACGAAGTGTCAGACTACAAGGTTAATGTCATTTTCAACATACTACTAAAGTAAGTTTCAATGGACAATACAACACACTGTTTTTTAATACAAACGCTCGTTTTATCAAAGTTAAAAATGTAAACGAAATAGTTATTTACTTAATTGTTATATTTTCCATATCACAGTACCTTTACGTTGCTGTTATTGGCTATATTTGATGACATACAATGTTGTCGGTTCTCCGGCCATTTTCAATGTTGACAGTTCGTAGTCCAGACTACATTAATATGTTAGGTTAGGTTTGATAGCGAGTTTATGTGTGTGTATCCGACAAAGGCGTAAGACCTAACGTCACGATTTATTGATGATGTATATTGGAACTTCGCGTGCCTCTAGTATAGACACGTAATTTCTGCTTGCAAAAATAAAGAGTGGACACAGTGTAACATTTGTTACAATCTTGGTCATCAGATTCAATTAAATTGCCGTAAACAATTTAACAGTTTAATTTCGCTTAAGCAATACATAACTTGAAACATAATCCCTTGTTCCTTTTCTCCTTTTTCTACCTAATGACCTTTCCATAAAACTATATTGAGGTGTACCAACTATCGAGAAGCGGTAAATTCAAAATTTCAAATCTACTACACATTAGATATTTGTCAATTAAGTAAAAAAAAAGACAGGCAATTTACATTGCAATAAAGGAGGTGATATTAATTTTGTTACAACTTCAAACAAGATATTCAGGAAACGAGGAACAACGTTGATCAAATTACTCAGTTCGACTGCTCATTTTTGTATTTCTATTTGTTTTGTACATTATTGAACGCACGGGATTTGTAGAACATCTATTTTACCAATATGTTACGAACGAATGATATACGTTTATATTTCTATCTTCATCCTTTTAAAGTATCTTGACTAACTCTTACACTGATTAAAGTTAATTAACGCTAATTAACCTTAATCAGTGTAATACATCTACATAGATGTAAAATATAAATAAGATAAAATATAATATATGCACTTTGCATATAATCCGGTCTCTAGTTATGACGTATGCTAAGTAGCTACGACATATATTTCTAGCTTACTTGTATATACATATGTTTCGACTTTTATATATAGCACTTGTCTTCACTTCATCGATGAAACGACGATGTAACTACAAACTTTCGTGATTTACTTCAACGTCAACCTTTATTTTAATGTGAAACTAGAGTTAACATACATAAATGTTATGAGATTCCTAGTTTGTTTGATATTCGGTGTCATCACCTGAAATATGTATATGGTACTTTATTTGACTAGGGATTATTGATTTGATACATACCAACGAACAAAGATGGCATGTCAAACAATTAAAATGAACAAAATGTATTTCAGCATTGTTATAACATACAATAAAACTAAATACTGTTCATATTTCACTTTAATGTACTAGCAATAAGTGTACAATTAAAATATGTATCTAAACACGTAAATTACTTAAACGGTAATTAAGTAAAAGTAAACTTCATCTAATATAAGAAACAATATATAAATATCAAAAAATCGAATTGTTCAAAAAATCCGGAATAATTAAGGAAGAAACCTAATTAGTGAATGGCGATGAGACCAGATTCGAGTAGTTTCTGTATTTTGGCAGCGATATCTGGATTTTTTAAGTGATCCTGTAAAGCCCTCGGGTCGTTTTGCATCTGTTCGAGGATCATCCGCATCGCCGGATCTCTCAAAATTGATTGAACTTCTGGATCCGCCATCGCCCTCTGTCGGATCTTTTCCGGATCTCTTCCTATACTAGCGTTATCTAAAGTGCATTGTTTGTACCCTTGCACAGCTTCTAGGTTATTCGGGTCTAATTCTAAAGCCTTTTGGAAGGCGGAAATTGCTTTACTGGACTGTTGCATTACCTGCGACAAATAGTATTATAAGAAAAAGGATAACAAAAGTTCTTCCACGCAAATTAACGTGGCCAAAGAAATAATATCTATTTAGCGATTAATTAGATTAGTTTTCACGTGAAATCGCGATTAAAGTCTCTTTATGGTAAAAAAATTGCGAGTAAATTTTATAAGTTGAGGCTACCTCAGCATCAAATTTGTAATTTCTTAAATTTACAATGGGCACAAGTGACATTGTTTTTTTTTTTTTAATTTCGTTTCTTAAGTCAGTAAGGTTTCACTACAAAAACAAGAAACATTCAAAATGTTGATTTCCTTTTTCATTCGTATTTATGAAATAACCTACACAGTTTTGTTTAACTTTATTTTAATCATATGTTATGTATCAAGAATAATAGACATCGTGGTCTAAACATTTTTCTTAATATATGCAGTTTTATTTACATCCTTCCAAATTACATAGGTAATTGGTTTTTGCACCGGGGTTCTCATTGAATCGTATATAATACTAAGAATACGATTACTACCACAAACTAGCACTTCATTGCGTTTAAACTTAAATAAAGCAGAATTAGTAATAAAAGTGTATAAACAAATAGAAAAACGATACAGCATTCACCACATTTTAATTACGGCTAATAATTATAGTGCACCTATTATTATTCAAGTTACCGTACGTATTTTCTCGTATTTAATTCTGCAATGGTATGCTCATCACGCGCATCAAGTTTCAAAAGATATCCACAGCAATGAAACTAACATAAAATTTTATTTATTGATAGGAAAATCCCAAAAAAAGGTCGCATTAGATATAAATAAACATTTGTGAATAAAATTAATGAAAAAACAATGAAATTATGAATAATTCTGGCTAACCTACTACAATGTAACCCAAAATTAAAAGAACATAACTTTAATTCACTAAAAGACGTGTTGAAAATATCGATGCCGTTACGGAATCAATTAAATTTCTTCGGGGCCAGATTCACGGGACAAATGTAACCATAAGAGTAACTTACCCGATGTTTAATGTCATTAATAAAAAATAAAAACGAACTAACACCCAGATGGCTGCCCGATTCAAGCTGGATGTAGCAGAACTTATACGCAAAATTTCAGTGCGATTCGGCACGTAAGATTCGAAGCTGTTATTCCAGCTGTTTTCAGAGCAACACCTGACGGTCAAGTCTATCGAAGGCTTTGCTGAAGTCGACCTGGTGTCCAACCTCCAATGATTTGGAAATACAATGACAAACAAACAGCCCATTTCAGTGCCGAAAGTCGGTACTATTTGCATTGGTGATTGATTCGAGTACTTTTCTGAAACAGGCCATGCGCATTTAGGCTGATACTACTGCAACTTTCCATTGATGAGAAATTACACGGGTTCAAAGAGACGGTTTGAAGACTAAAGAAATAATATTAATCTATGCATTCGCATTCCCCAACAACTTTCATCAATTCCAGAGGGCATCGGCCGGCCATCTGTTATTACTACGTCTGCGTCATGGAGTGAAAAAAGCTAAAGAACGATAGCTGTAGGGTTCGAACCCGGCGCTCCGAGACTGATAGCAAACGTACAAGCCACTGAACTACCTATGAACATCCCTGATACAATTACAAATTCTGCAATCAACTAAACCCAATCACCGGATTCGGTACATCTTCTTTGAGGCTACATAAAAGATAAGATTTATGCTAAGGCAAGAATCATGGATGAATTAAAAGGGAATAAACATGCAGAAGCTAAGGCGTTAACTACTCTCGATATTCTAACCGAAGTTATGGACAATACTGTAAAAAGAGCAGACTTTTATGTTAGAGACAGTTTTACCAGTAGTTTAAAACATTTGTTTTAAGCTACTAGTTGGAAGGAAGTTTATTTCAATTTTAATTAAATAATGACATCAGCAACGTGCATAATAGAAATGTTTAAAAACAGTTTGATGCTTTCGCGCCAACCTCTGTATAAACTACTGACAAAATAACGGAGAATACATTGATACAAAAAAGTTATTTCTAATTTAGAACAGCTATTCTCACATAATTATCCAAGATTGTAAAGATAATTTTATTAAACGCACAAGTAGAAAGTTGAGTTACAGATGGTTTATTAACCCGATTTCTAACAATATGTTCCCCTAAAACATGCTTTTAACTTGTTTAGCTACATTCTTACTGTGTTGCATCCTACCTTTATACCGTGAGACCGCGTAATTAGTGGCGCGCACAGAAAAATTAAGATAGGTGTTTTATAGAGTGGATTTCCCATAACTTCTCAGTCAATTTCGTTATATGTTAATTTAATTATCATAATCGCTTATTACTACCCATTACAGCATTCAGGTATGTTATGAATTTTCGTGTGTAAATAAACAGTACACGTGAAAACGACTTCACATTTCGTTTGACTTTGAGCTTATTATTGCAATAATTTTCAACCGGCTTGCACACATGTGTCGCGGAACCTCTTATAGATTATTTTAGAAAAAGCTTGTATCCTAGCTATTGCCATATCCCCGTTAATATCAGTTCAATATGAAATAATTTATAAAATTGGATATTCCTTAATATTAGAATAAATATGTTAAATATTTTTGTCACATAAGATATTGACTCACTCCGCACCATAGAAATCGATCAATTAATTCGGAGCGTACGAGGTGGGCGCTATAAATTCTCGGCCTGATACAGAAAAAAGAAACTTGGATGAATGCTCTATAACAGCTGCTCACTGTCGTTCATAAAACGACATCCCCTAAGGTCTTTTCTTAAGTTAGAAAACAAATCAAAATCACAAGGAGTCATGTCCGGTCTACACGGTGGATATTCCAATTCCTGAAAGCCACATTTGCGGATGGCAACTTGTGAAACGGCGGCAATATTGGCGGAAGTATTGTTGTGCAATAATCGCAATTTTCTACGACGTTTTCCACGAATATTGTCCCTTAACTTATGCAATGAATACGCATATGTACCGTTCACATTTGTATTGCACTCTTTAAAGTAAATTAGCAAAATGCCCTCACAATCTCAGAATATTGTGGCCATCACCTTGTTTGTTTCCACACATGTTTAAAAGCGACCGCGCACGTTCGACTCGACGTTCACGTTGGAGAGCAGAAAGAAGTCGCGGTACCCATCTTGTACTAATTTTATTCATACCCAAATGGTCAAGGGGAACTCGGCGAATACTTCTTTCGGATATGTTTGTTATCACCGCTAATTCCTTCACTTTAAAACGGCAATCTTCTAGCACTAAATCTTCAATAATTGAAATTTGTTGAGGCGTTATCACTTCAATTGGTAACCCAACCGTTCAGCATCTTCCAGGGATTCCTGCCCCAAACTGAAACATGTTGCCCCCTTTTTTACAGTGGAATACGAAGGAGATGAATCACCGTAAACGCCGTCTAAACATTATTCTGTATGATTAGGCGTATGCCCTTCTTTCATTAAAAATTTGATGACCCCGCGGTACTCAATTTTCATTACTACATTTTCATGCGCTAATCACATTAATTGGCTGGCTACTAAAAACCACTACTCTTCGAACCGTCATATTTGTAGCGTAGACCTTGCGTATGTGGATGAATGCCATGACGGAGTTCGAACACGCTTGAATCTGTACAAGCCTGTCAGGCCGAGAATGTATGGCGTCTACCTCGTATGTTTTGGAAATTTGCGAAAGAAATGTCTTTTTCCTTCATTCGGTCATACGACTAACTAATGGAAATCAAAGAATTTCAAAAACATATATTCCGAATTCATTAAACAGTTTACGTGATGCGGAGTGTACCGATATCTCGTGAGTCTCTTATACTACGGCACAGTCCGTTGAAGAAATAATGATGAAATTACGGATTTTTAGTTTCCAATTTTAGGAAATTTAAATAGCAAATTTAGAACAATTTTCAAGTTTTAACTACAAGGATTTTCTTATACCAAGGGGAATATTTAAATTTTAGAGTGAATACTCCCCTGTTAGCAGTATATGTATAATATACACACACTTATTTTTTTTAACATGATATTCTATTTAATAAGTGTTTTACGCATTTCAAAGGTACTGAGTGCCTTTGAAAGCGCGAACCGCAGTTGTTCGCGGAAGGTCAGGGACAAAAAACCCAGTGACACAGCGGAACGCGACAACCGTTACGACTACTACATGGATTGCCAGTCCCGTATGGGTGCGCGCACAAGGGCAGTGCATAGGGTATACCTACATATGTGAATGATTTCTCAAGCTTGAAGTTTAAATTTGGTAGTCTTTTTTTGGGCGTAGGCAAGATTTGCATATTTCAAAAAGAGCCGACTATCAACTATTTCTCCTGCTTAATATGTATATTTTATATATTCACCTAGGACTCATCGTACAAAAGTAACTTATAGGGCATAAATATGTTTTTGCACTAATTAGTGCAATTGGATGTCAGTATTGTTGATGGAAACAATGCAATTTAATTGCTTGATAATAGATGTTAGTAAGTATCACATCGCAAAAGTAATCTGCAGAAAATGAATTTTTTTAATTCTAATATAAATAATCTTTTTAAGTCAGTAATTTATTCGTTTTAAAAGTATGCCAATGTAATTTCATTTATAGATGGAAAACTAATGCAAATAAAATATCCACCGGAATTGATGGAAATATATGGTTTGAAAGTATACAAAGAACTTTGAATGAAAAAATTGAAAAAAACATGGACAAGAGATGCCATTTTGTATTTAATAAACTCTTGATCGAATAACTTAAGTAAGAAATATTATGAGGATTTACACTCTCCTCCCTCCTTTTCCACTTTTATATGTTTACGCTTAAGAGTATTCAAAAATTGGAGGGAAATTCCTGTCACGTGATACACACATCGAGATTGCATGTCGTTTATTTTTGAACGCACCCCTGGCTTAGTATTCGAAAACCTCAACATATCCTTACATGCCACAGGGCGTGGTAAAAAGCGATTTTTTCATTATTCTAAACATTTTTACAGACTAAAGAACTTAGTATCAGCATCAGTACCCATCAAAAAGATAGTCAGATAAAATTTCTGTATTCAGGCTGAAAAAGTTTCACAAACTATTCATATGAATTGCATAGGAATAGAAAAGTTGTCAAATCCTCCATTAACATTAGTGGAAGAATCAAAAATAGTAGATGAAGTCCAAACAGTGGTCTGTACTTTAAATAACGAGAACAATGTTCGCGTATTAGAAAAGTAGTGAATCATATTTGCTAATTCAAAGAGCATTTTAACTAGACAATCATTACATCACCAGCCACTGAAAAATTACCTGTAAAATATGTCCCTTGCGAATCCATCCTTTGATAAATTTAGGATCCAATTCTACGCATTTATCACAATCTTTCAAGCCGAGATCAAATGCAGCTAATTTTGTATAACATGCAGCACGATTACTATAAAGCTTTGCATCATCGGGATTTCTTTTAATAGCTTCTGTGTAATGCTTAACAGCAGTAGCATAGTCGCCCTTCTTAAATAACTCATTCCCTGCAAAACAAGATTTAAGGTCATTAGTTTCGACAGAAGAACCTTTGCAACTATAAAA